>JAHUXG010010712.1:0-25173 GCA_020740815.1 Sciurus niger | reverse complement strand
GACTGTGCCTGTCTTAGGTGCCAGAGTCAGACTTTATCCTTACCTGTCATTCGGAGTCAAAGAGCTGTTGGCAGGCTTTGATCCACGTCCTGGTCAGTATAAAGTCCACCCTGTGCTTTCCCATCATTGACTACCAGTCCTCTAATTGGGAGAGCAAAATCTGGGGATCAGAGCCTTGGTCCATGGTCATAAAGGCTTGCTGTACCACTAGAGCTTGCAGTCTATGATGACTCCTTAGATACAAAAGATATCTGAGCAGCAATAATAACAGCAAGAACAACAATCCCATCATAGCAAAACTTCCTATCCATTGTTTACCAAATTGTAACGCTGACTGTAAGAAACTAATGGCTTCTGGCATACCCGAGACCTTGAACTGAGTACTATTTACCACAAATATAGAATTTCTTAATAGGGTAGTCAAATTAGTAAACTCTTTAGTCCCAAGTCCCATTAAGCATGCTTCCAAGCTGTTTCAACAGATTTGCAGCAGCAGTAATATTAGAATAGGGTATAGGGGTAACACATAGTGCTTGGATGTGCACTAGACAGCCCATCTGTGCGGTAACAGTCAACATGTCCACTTATTCTTGTAGTAAGTCCACTCTTTGGTTTAGAATCAGGATTCCTGTGGTGAGATGTGCATTGATATTTTCCTGGGCTGTCAATGCTTCAGCAGTGGCTTGTGACAAATTGTTGAGCATGTGAGCAGTAGGAATAGCAGTTCCTAGGGCAAGTCCAGCAGTAGTGGCAGCAGCCTCAGCAGCCGCCACAGCAACAGCGCTGGCTATAATGGCTGAGATTTCAAAATCTCTTTTTGCTTTCACAGGTAGGAAATTCCACTCACTATGAATTAAGATCACTGGGACTGGAATGAATTTTGGAATCCTGGCAATCACAGCCAGAGAATATAGTGAAACATTCCAACAACTAGACACACAACACTCTTAACATATAACACATAACACTCTTAACACATAACACAGTTAAGGACCTCAGTATCATTATTATTGTTATTAGTAATGTTAATATTAAAATTAGAACTGTTAGAATGAACACAAACAGAGACATGACACATACGGGAGTAGGGGGAAAGCCTGATAAAAGGAAGAGTAATTGGCCTCACACCCTGTATAACTATAAACAGGTGTATTACTTCCCTATATGTAGGCTTGCTTTTGACTGAACCTTTATTGAATGAGAGAGAGATTGCCTCCCTGTATCATGGCAGGTTCTGAGGTGGCTAACCAGAGGAAGCAAAGACTACCTCTTAACTTGAAGTTTAGACTAGTAATGAGTGGCTATACAGTGGAACCAGCTGGAAGGTAAGGGATACCTAGAAGTTCTGTACTAGGAAATAATTGAGGGAAAACTTGTGTGCCATGAGTGATATATTCCCAAAAGTTTTAGGAAGAGCTAAAAACAGCAGGCTTACCACCATCACCATCATTTTGTGTTTGGTGCCATTTTCTTTCTTATGGATAGTTCTTACCAAGCGCTCCAGGACCCAGATAGGTTGTTGTTGGTCCTGAGGAAAAAAACAAACAGATCCTCTCCCCCAAATTAATACTGGGTCAGGTCCTTTCCAGGACCCAGTCAAGATGTCTTTCCACATTGCTTGTGGATGGCCACCAGACTTTCCACTAAAAAGTCTATCAGCTGCAGTACAGCCCATAGCATCCAAAGTTAAAAAAATTGAGGGTGAATAAAGCAAGGTTAAGTCTGTTCTTGGGAGGGGCTAATGCCCCTATTCCCCCTTTTTGTTTAGTTAAGCAGACTTTCAATGTTTGATTAGCCCTTTCCATGATAGCTCGTCCTTGTGGATTGTATGGAAATCCTGTAGAATGATAGATATTAAACTTTGAGCAAAACTGTTGAAATGAAGAAAAGTATACACAGGCCCATTATCTGTTTTAAATGATTTTGACCTTCCCATAGTAGCAAAGACTTGAAGGCAATGACTGATTACATCTTTTGTCTTTTCCCGTGTATGGGCGGTAGCAAATATATATCCTGAGTAGGTATCTATGGTTACATGTACAAATCTTAAAGTACCAAATTCAGGGATATGGGTGACATCCATCTGCCATAGATGATTTGGAAGGAGTCCTCTAGGATTGACTCCAAAATGAGGAACAGATAAATGAGGCACACATGCAGAACACTGTTTTACTATATTTCTGGCTTCTTCTTTTGTAATGTTATATATTATTTTGAGAGTAGTAGCATTGAGATGAAAATCTTTATGGAAATTAATTGCTTCTTGTACAATATTAAACACATGAGGATCTCAAGTAGTTGAGTCTGCAGTAAAATTTCCTTGAGCTAAAGGCCCAGGTAAGCGTGAATGTGCTGTGATATGGCCTATATGTAAAGGTTCTTTGGGAGCCCACAGAAGAGTTTGTGCTTGATAAAAGCATTGTTGTAAGGTAGATTGAGGACTAATGGGTCCAGCTGTCTCAAGCCAGGGCACAAGCTGGGCAATATAGAGACTGTCAGTATAAATATTTAAAAGTTTCTCAGGAAATGTTTGTAAGGCAGTTATAATTGCTTCTAGTTCAGGTTTTTGAGCAGACTTATGAGAAGTAATAATAGTTTGTACTTTATCAGAAACTACTGTAGCTATACCAGAGAAGGAGCCATCTGTTAAGAATGTGTTTACTGCTGGGATAGGTTGAGCCTTAACAACCTGAGGGAAAATAACAGGATGTCTTTTGAAGAAGCTGATAATAGATGAACTTGGCAAGTGATTATCAAATATCGCCATGGTGGAACAATAGACAATTGCCCAATCTTCATTACTGTTAATGAAGTATTTCAATCTGTTTTGCCGTGTATGGGGCAATAACTGTCTGAGGATGAACTCCAAAAACTCGAAGGGCTTTCTTAAGTCCTAATGTAACTAGATTTGACACAATCACTGAATACAGGGAAACAACAATTTTGGGGGACACTGGCAAATGGATCCATATCAGGAGTCCAGTTTGCCACAACAGACCTGTAGGAGTATATATAGAATCTAACACTATGAGGCTAAAAGGCAAGGATAGATCAACTCTATCACTATGAGCATTTTCTAACACTTGTTCTACTAACCTCAAGGCTTTTCTACCTTCAGGAGTTAAATTTCTGGGGGATGTAGGGTCTGAAACTCCTTGGAGAATATCAAGCAGAGGCTTAAGTTGACCAGTGGTGATTCCCAAATTTGGCCTTATCCAATTTATATCACCTAATAATTTTTGGAAATCATTTAGTCTTAAGCTTTCCTGTGGCTAATTCAATTTTTTGTGGCCTAACACAGGTATCTAATATTTGATGTCCTAGAAAGGTAATAGGACTGTGGGTTTGCACCTTTTCTGGGGCAACATGTAATCCCAATTTTCTAGGGTTTTAATAATATCATTAAATGCCCTAAATAAAGTCTCCTGTTTTCTGTGAGCCAAAAGAATATCATCCATATAATGGAGACAATAAAGTTCTTTATAATTTTGTCTAATCTGTGATGTAGCTGGCCAACATATATTTGACACATAGTGGGACTGTTTGCCATTTCCTGGGGAAGGACCACCCATTGGTATCTAGTATTAGGCTCTTCATTATTTAAAGAAGGAATGGAAAAGGCAAATCGAGGGCTATCCTCAGGATGAACAGGAATGGAAAAGAAACAACCTTTCATATCTATAGAGATGATATGATAATGTTTCGGAACAGCAGCTAACGAGGGGAGACCCAGTTACACCGGGCCCATAATCTGCATACTGGAATTTATGGCTCTCAGATCTTGCAAAAGTTGCCATTTCCCAGACTTCTTATTTATGACAAAAATGGGTGTATTCCAAGGGGAAGTGGAAGGAATGATATGATTTTCCTTCAATTGTTGATTAACTATTTCCTGGGCCACCTCTATTTTTTCTTTAGAAAGGGGCCACTGGGGGATAGGATTATTGGATTTCCATGTTATCTTTAATGGTTCAGTGGCCCCTCCAGAAAACCCAGTCCCTTAGTCCCTGTTTGTCCTTCAGCTTGAATGGGGCAGGTCATACCTTGTAGATTCTTACCTAGTCCTTTTCCAGGGATATAACCTTGTCCCACCATGACTGGTAAAATGGTTGGGTTTAGACAGGAAATATTTTGTTCAACTGAGGAAGAAATGACAGCATCCATCTGTGTTAAAATGTCTCTTCCCCAAATAGTGACAGTCAGGTGAGCTAATACATAAGGTTGGAATGTCCCCCTTTTCCCATCAGAGTCCTCCCAAGATAATACAGCTGAACTTTGTAATGGGGTTTGGGCAAATCCAAGTCCCCGTAAGGTAGTACTGGATGCTGTAACAGGCCATGATTTGTTCCAGTCCTTCTGTCTTATAATAGAGATGTCAGCATCCATGTCTATTAGACCCTCTATGAGAGTACCATTAACTTTTAATTTAAGCATGGGTCTATTTTTTGTTGATTGTGCCCAAAAGACACCTGATCCTGTGGATTCAAACCCATTGTTTCCTCCAGTCCTTTGTGAACTGGGAAAAGTCCCATGATGGCTAGACAATATCAATATTTGTGCTATTTTATCTCCTGGAGAAACAACAGATACCCCTCAAGGGGAAGATAACATAATCTTTATTTCTCCAGTTTAATCAGAATCAATGACTCCTGGAAATACTTGTAATCCTGACAGAGTTGTGGAACTCTGCCCCAACAATAATCCTACTGTGCCCTCAGGAAGTGGTCCATGTACGCCCATGGGGACCACTTGTACTCCCATCTCTGGGGTTAGAACGAATCGGATGGAGGCACAGAGATCCAATCTCCCGCTCCCTGATGTTCCTCAGGACAATGAGGAGATAGTCAGAAAGGATTGTGAATGGGGATCTGTACTATGGGATTCTGAAAGGCCCTGTATGTTTGAGGGCCCTGAGTTGGGCCCCCCTGGCCATTTTTTGACTGGGCTGGCATAGGATATCTCTCTATATCAAATCTTGATGTACAATATTTCACCCAGTGCCTTCCTTTTCAGCACCGAGGACATAGACCTGGGGCAGGTTGATTTGTCCCTTGTTGTTCTCCAGTCTTAGGTGTTACCCTGGGCTTTAATCCTATGGGTCCTTCAGGGCAGTCTTTGCTGAAGTGCCCTCCTTGCCCACACTTAAAGTATATTATTCCTTTAGCTCTTGGTTGCCCCTGATTTGGCCCATGAAGAGCAGCAGTTATTACTTGTCCTGTAATGACTGCATCATTGATATCCCTGCAGACCTTTATATAGGTACTTAAATCTTTATTTTTCCATGGTTTTATAGCTTTTTTACACCATTTGCTTGCTCATAAGCTAATTGTTTTATTAAAAGAGCATTGCTTGTTCTGAATCCCCAAATACTCTAGCAGCAGTTTGGATTAATCTATCAACAAAATCTACAAATGGTTCATTATTTCCCTGAATCACCTTGGACAACTGCCCCTGTTAATTTCCTGACCCTTGAATTAACTTCCAGGTTTTAGTGGCAGCAGCAGCAATTTGTGTGTACACCCCAGGATCATAAATAATCTGCTGTTGAATACCTTCATAGTTTCCTTCTGTTAGCATTTCTTCATTTCTTTGGGGAAAGAATTTGGCAGCATTACAGTGTGCTGTTTCTAATGAGGCTTCCTGCCATGCAGTTTTCCACACTAGGTACTGCCCCCATGATAGCACAGTTTTACATAGCCTTTTCCAATCTTCCGGCACTAGATTTAACCCCGGTACTGATTTCAACATACTAATTGTAAATGGGGCCTGTGGACCGTATATAGCCACTGCCTCCTTAAAATTTTTTACCAAATTAATAACTTAGTTCTATGCGTGAATTTTCATTTTTTTCTGTAATTTACATGTTAGCCTTTAAAAAAATAAATGGTATTTTAGATAGGTGGTCAAGTGAGGATTGTATATGAATGTGAGAGTCCACAGGGAAAACACTTTGTGAGTATTTTAGGCCACAGTGAAGATATTATGTGAGTGTTAGCAGTTAAGGGAGAATATTATGTAAAAGGGACCAGAATGAGGATAAGTGTCATAGACCACATAGGGATATTCTGTGACAGTGGTTATACTGAGATAATTACCAGAGTGTCAGAGGCATCATGGAGGTATTATGTGAGTGTTGGTAGGCAGATTAAAGATGTTATGTGAATGTGAGCTGCCAGAGTGAAGACATTAAGTGTCAGAGACCACAGTGATGGTAATATCTGGATTTCAGTGGCTACAATGAGGACAGTTTGTCAAGGTTAGCAGTCAGAGTGAGAATATTTTGTGAGAATGTGAGGCCATAGTAAGTATGTTATATGAATGTCAGAGGCCAGGTAAAGACTTTATATGAGTGACAGATGTTATAGTGAGGGTGTAATGTGAGTTTAAGAGGTCACATGGAGGATATTTTTTGTGTGTCAGAGACAAGAGGAAGAATATTATGTAAGAGTCAGCAGTTACAGTATGGACATTATGTGCATGTAATTATTCATAGTAAGGATATTATGTGAATATCAGAGTCCAAAATGAGGGTATTATGTGAATGTGAGAGATCACATGTTATTATGTGAGTTTCAGAGATCACAGTGAAGATATTATATGAAAATCAGAGGCAACATTGAAGTTTATACGTGAGCATCAGAGGCCACAATCAGGGTTTTATGAGAGTATCAAGGTAACAGTGAGGGAATTTTATGAGGCAGACCAAGGGAAGATAATATGTGATTGTCATTGCAACAGTGAGTTATATGAGTGTCAGAGGACACAGGATATTATGTGAGAGTCAAAGATCATAGTGAGGCTATTATGTGTCAGAAGGCACAGTGAGGATTTTATACAAATATCTGAGGCCACACTGATGACAGTATATCAGTGTCAGAGGCCAGACAGTGTTTATTGAATGTCAGAAGCCTCTGGGAAGATATTTAATGAGTGACAGGTGTAACAGTAGTCACATTGAGAATATTATGTGTCAGTGGTAAGAGTGATGGTATTATGTGAGTGTCAGAGGGTACAATGAGGAAATTATGTGAGTCTTATTGGCCACAGTGAGGGTATTATATTAACATCAGAGGCCACATTGAGGATACTATGTGAATGTCAGAGGTCACAGTAATGGTATTTTGTGAGGTTCAGAGGCCAGAGTGAGGTAAATGTCAGAGGTTTAATTGTGTGTATTATGTGTCAGAGGCCATAGTAATGGTATTATATGAGTGTTAGAACCAAATGAGGATATTATGTGAGTGGCAACTGTCCCAGAAAGGATATTCTATAAATTTCAGAGGCTATGGTTAGGATATTCTGCAATCACAGGAACAACACTATGGAAATTATGTGGGTGTCAGTGGCCACAGTGAGAATATTTTGTCACATCAGGGACTGACTTGAGGATATTATGAGTGTCCCAAGTCATAGTGACTGTGTTGGACCATAGTGAGAGTATTAGTATTATGTAAGTGTCAGAGGGGACAATTATATTATGTGAGTGTAGAAGGCCACACTGAAGGTATTTGGTGAGTATTAGAGGCCACACTGAGGGGATTATATGAGTGTCAAGGTAATAGTGTAGGAATTTTGTGATTATCAGATGCCAAGTGAGGATATTATGTGAATTTCAGGGGCAAAAATGAGTATATTAAGTGAGTGACAGATGTCAGAGTTAGAATATTATGTGAGTGTCAGAGGTCAGTTTGAATTTATTATATAAATATCAGAGACCAAATGTGGATATTATATGAGTGTTAGAGGCTACATTGCATGCATGATGTGTTTCAGGTCACAAAAAGGTATTATGTGCATGACAAGTCACATTGCATGTAGTATGTGTGTAGAGAAGGTCAATCTATGGGTATTATGTGAGTATCATAGGTTAGAATAAGGATACTATGTCAGTATCAGAGACCAAAATGATGATATTATGAGTGCAAGAATTCACAGAGAGGACATTATATCAGTTTCAGACATCACAATGAGGATATTATGTCAATGTCAGAGGTCAAAATGAGGATATTTTTGTGTGTCAGGGGACCCAGTGAAAAAATTCATATGACTTTCAGAGGTCACAGTGCAATATTATGTGAGTGACACAGACCAGAGTGGTAGTAGTCTATGTCTGAGGTCAAAATGTGTGTATTATGAGATTGTCTGAGATCAGAATGGGTGATATGTGTGTCAGAGGGTACAATGAGGGTATTGTGTGAGTGCCAGAAGTCACAGTATAGTTATTATGTGTCAGAGGTAGCATTGATGATATTATGTGTCAGAGGCCAATTAAGGATATAATGTCTGTGTCAGAGGTCAAATTGAGTGCATGATATGATTGTCTGAGATCACAGTGAGGTTATTATCTGAGTGTCAGTGGTGAAAGTGAGAATATTATATTAATGTCAGAAGTCAAGTGAGGATATTTTGTGAATGTTGTAATCCAAAGTTAGGATATTGCATAAGTAACAGAGGTCCCAGTGAGGTTATACTGTGATTATAAGAGGTCACATTGAGGACATTATGTGAGTGTCAGAGGTCATGTGATGGTATTATGTGACTATCAGACTCACAGTGAGGATATCATATGAGTGTCACATAACAAGTGAGGAAATTAGGTGAGTATCAGAGGTACCAATGATGATAAATGAGTACCTTTGGACAATTCTTCCAAACTCATTCTACAAAGACAGTATCATCCTACTAACAAAATCAGTTAAGAATACACACAAACACACACACACACAAACACACACACACACACACATACACACACACAAAATATAGCCAGATGTGGTGGTCCAAGACTATATCCTCAGCAACTCAGGAGACTGAGGCAGAAAGAACACCAGTTCGAGACCAGTGTCAGCAACTTAGCAAGACTGTGTCTTAGAATAAAAAATAAAAAGTACTGTGGATGTGGTAAAGCATGCCTAGCTTCAATACTTAGTACCAATAAATAAATAAAATTTTAAAGTCATATGATCAATTCAACAGAATCAGAAAAAGTCTTCCATAAAATTCAACATCACTTCATGATAAAAACCCTCAATAAATGATGACCATACTTTAACATAATAAAGGCTATATATCACAAACACATTGCCATCATCATTCTGAATGGGGAGAAATTTAAAACATTTCCTATAAAATTGGTAATGAGTCGAGCTGGGGAGATAGCTCAACTGGTAGAGGACTTGCTTCACAAGCACAAGGCCATGAGTTCATTCCCCAGTACTGCATTAGTAATGAGACTAGGGTGTCCACTGTACTACTTTTATTCAATAGAGAACTGGAAAGTTTATTTTTATGTTTTGCAGTACTGGAGAGAGAACTCAAAGGTAATTTACCACTAAGCTAAATCTCCAGTAATATAAAAAATGTTTTATATATATATATATATATATACATATATATACTTATATATATACATGTTATATATCATATAATGTGTACATATAAAATGCAGTGTTATCTGATATATAATTATATTATGCATAATTACATATATACATATATTATATTATATATTTTAAAGGGATAACAGGGATTGAACCCAGGGTTGATTTTCTACTGAGTCACATTTCCAGGCCTTTTTATATTTTATTTGAGCCAGGATCTCACTAAGTTGCTGCATCTGACTTCAAACTTGCTTCTTCTCCTGCTTTAGTTTCCTGAGTTGCTGGAATTACAGGTTTGTGCCACCATACCTCACTGAGAACTAAAAACTTTAGCCAAAAATGTACAGCAAGAGAAATGGAAAGAAATTCAAATTATCCCTGTTTACATATGATTCTACTTTCAACTTAGAAAATCCACATGAGTTCACCAAAAGTCTTATAGAACTGATAAATTCATGTGTGTAGTAGAATAAAAACCTAGGAATTGAAAGATCCTCTTCAATAAAAATTATACAACACTTGAAAAAAATTGAAGAAGACACTAGAAATAGAAAGAACTCCCATGTTCATGGGTTGGGAGAAATGACCATAATACCAAAAGTGACTAGAGATTCAATGCAATGAAATTCCCATTAAAATAAATATGACATTCTTCACAAAATTTAAAAAAAAAGACAAAATACGGATTGGAGGATAAATGATCTTGAATTGCCAAAGCCATTCTGAGCAGAAGAGAATAATATTGGAGGTATCATAATATGCAATTTTGAAATGTACTATTGTGCCTTAGTAACAGCTATGGTATTGGCATAACAACAGAAGTGTAGAACAAGTGGGTACAATAGAGAACGCAGCACCAAACCCATGTAGCTACTGTCAATTGATTATCAACAAAACAGCCAAAAACATGTTGAAAAAGACAGCATCTTTAGCAATGATACTGGAAGAATTGCACTTACACCCAAAAAAGACTGAAATTACATGTCTTTCTCTCTCTCTCATCCTATACAAAAATCAACTCAAAATTTATCAAAGACCTTAATGCATGACCCAAACTCTAAATCTAGAGGAAAACATGGAAACCTTTAAAGACATAGGTACACACACATTGATTTCAGGAACAGGACTCCAATAAGTCAGAAAATAGTAGAAAAAAATTGACAACTGATGTCACATCATCTTGAAAAGTTTTGACCCAGTAAAGAAAACATCAATATAGTGAAGAGATAAACCATTATGGAAAATATTATGAAGGTTCCATAAAAAACTAAAAATAGAACTATCATATAATGCAGCTTTATCAGGATACACCAAAGTCAGCAGCATATAATAAAACCTATATACCTATTTATTGTGGAACTACTAACAATAGCTATTCTATGGAATTGGTCCAGGAGACAATCAACAGATGGATGCAGAAAATGTAAACACACTTGATAGAGTATTATTCATCCATAAAGAAAGATGAAATAATGTCACTTGTAGGAAAATGGATGATAAAGCCATTACAATTTTTGATGTATGTAAAAACAAGTATTTTATATTGGTATCAAATCTTATATTTAATGACAGCCCTTTACTGATTACAATTTTTTTTCCATAATAGTGGTATAATAACCATATTTGATCCTGCCAACAACTCTGTAAGGTAAAAAGAGTAGGTGCTTTCAACCCTGTTCTACAGACCAGGAGGCTAAAGATTACAGATTTGATGTAAATTTTTTTCCAATTAACACAACCAGGAGGTAAACTGGAAATTCAGAATGCAGAAATATTCAGAATCTAACCTTCTCTCCAGTTAATGTGATACTTCCTGGGATCTAGATTATTTGTTTTAATATACTGTTGGCCAACATATAAATCCAGTGAAAGAAAAGAAAACTTCAGTGACAAAAAAAAAGGTTGATTTTTTTAATGCATGAATCTTTTGCTAATAGTCATTTTCATCCCTACAGAAATTTAATTGGTTATGTTTTAGTTATCTTTCCATCACTCTGACAAAATTGGCAGGAGTAAAGATTTATCTTGGCTCATGGTTTTATACACTGGTCACTTGGCCCCATTGCTATGGATCAATGGCAAGGCAGATCATCCTGGTGGAGAGCACATGGTAGGGCAGACCTGCTCTTTTCATGGCAGCTGGAAAGCAGAGAGAGCAAAAGAAAAGATGTAGGAAAAAAACAATCCTACAAGGATATACTTTCAGTGACCCACCTTGTCCAACTAGACCCTGCCTCCTAAAGTTTCTACAGTAGAGAACCAAACCTCCAACACTTAAAGCCTTTAAGGGTTGTCGCACCTTCAAACTTTAAAAAGCTACATTATTCATTGATTTTTGTTTGTTTGTTGAACAGTGGAAGTTTTATGGGAAAATTTTTCAAAATAAAATATAATTTTTGATTTTTTTTAAAAGCTAGAGTATTAACTTATATCTGGAGTTCTTTTTCATACTGAAAGAATGTTTCAGAAGAGTATTATGCAAAATCAACTGATTTCAGTTTAAAGAAAAGATTTACTGACCCAATTACCTGATAAAGTGTACCAAAGTAAACAATAATTTCCATTTCACAAAAATTCAAAAGCTTGGGGTAAAAAGAAATAAACAATCTGACAAACTGTTAAAGATACAATTATTTCTGATGCAGTACTCCAAAAGTATCACAATGACACTTATGAAGATATTATTTAAAATCTTTGAACAAATCATTAGGCTAATGTTTAATTCAAATTACCACAACTATGTTAGCTGCAGAGTATAAGAATTTACAACCCATTCAATCCCATAGTATAAGTATTTTTGAAGTATATTTATTTGATCAATTCCTCCTACAGTATAATAATTATATCCTAACAACTCAGAACAGTTTATGCCCCAAAAGTAACAATTACTTTTCTTTATCCACCAAAGTCTGGTTAACTCTTAACATCTTCAATGGTAGACTTACTGTTGTACTCAAAAAATAAAAACAAAACATTTAAATTTTAAGGACAACTTACACATTTACCCCCAAATTATGATTGCTACTATTAGTTCATTATCAGAGGTAATGAAAAAAGAAACCTTAGTATCACAATATATCTAGCACTAATCACAAGTGTAAACAATATTTTTTAATTCAATTAAATTTGTTAAAGATTCCAAATGTACAAACTATTTTACTGATTAACCTGGGGAAGTCAGATATCTTCTCTTATATTTAAAATCAAAATTTAAAAATTTAAAAAATTTTTGATTTAAAAAATCAAAATTTAAAAATCATACTAAAAAGGAAAAAAAAAGAAAAAGGTCAAACAATTTACTAATAATCAATTCCATGTCTTAAAATAATATTTCAAACAGTCTAGAGCAGTGACACACACCAGTTACTCAGGAGATACAAGAATCTCACAATTTTAAGGCCAGCCTTAGCAATTTCACAAGGCCATAAGCAATTTAGTGAGATCCTGTCTCTAAATAAGAAATAAAAAGAGCTAGGATGTGGTTCAGTGGTAATGCAACCCCAGGCTCAATTCCTAGTTGAAAAGAAAAAATATTTCACCACAAATTATATGTTAATTATAAAAGTAAGTTTTGTCTTGGGGTTCTGTTATACCAGTGACTGGGTAATCTGAGGCAGGAGGATCCCAAGTTCAAAGCCAGCCTCAGCAAAAGCAGGAACTAATCACATTGGTGAGACCTTGTCTCTAAATAAAATGCAATAGGGCTAGGGATGTGGCTCAGTGGTTAAGTACCCCTGAGTTCAATTCTTAGTACAACCCCCCCGCATGTGTGTATGTTTGTGTGTGTGTGTATGTGTGTGTGTGTACATATATATACATAAAAATTATAAAACTTAAAGTGGAGAAATCTAATAGACACCACATTAACTAGATGATGCAAGTTAACACCACCAAGGAACAAACCAACAAAATTTACCTCTTCATACATCTGAGCAGCCCACATATCAGTCATATCCTATTCTTCCTGAAAATGTTTAGTGGGAAACTAATCAGGAGGTATACAGCAGACATATCCAAAACTGAGGGACATTCTAATAAACTATGGTCTTAAACTTTTCAAAAGCATCAATGTTACATAAAGAAAACACCGGGAACCTGCTCCCTGTGAAGGGGAACAATCACCACCAAATGCCGTGTTCATTCTTAGATTGACTCCAAAAAAAAAAAAAAAATCTGCAATGTACAGAATTGGATACTAAAATTTAAATATGAACTACAGATTATACAATACTATTGTAGTAATGCTAATTTTTCTGAAAATACCACTATGGGTTTTAAAAAAAGAATGTCTTTGGGGCTGGGGTTGTAGTCCAGTGACAAAGCACTTGCCTAGCATGTGTGAGGTAGTGGGTTTGATCCTCAGCATCACACACACACACACAAAAATAAGTCAAATAAAGGTATTGTGTCCCTCCACACCCAAAAAAAAAAAAAGGAAAGAAAAAAAAAGAATGTCTTATTGTACAGGAAAATCCAAACTGTTTTTAGGGGCAAAGGAACATGATACCAGCAAATTACCATCAAAGAGCTCCTGGGGAAAATGTGTATGTGAGGAGGCACAGAGGAGAAGAGAGGAGACAGAGAATGGTAAAGCAAATGTGGCAAAATGTTAACGGGTTAATTTAAATGAAGGCCACGAGAATTCTTCGCACCACTCTTGGAAATTTTTTTTTTGTAAATTTAAAAATACTCCAAAATAAGAAGTATTTAAAAATATTGTTTGCCCCTGTTTCACTCACATCCCTGCAAACAAAAGTTCAACAATGCTTTCAATGTGCTTTGTAGAACATAAACGTTTCAAAAGCTAGAGTGACTATTTTTTTTTTTTAGGGAAATCTTCTCTCTCCTGTGTGTGACTGGTCCCAGCCCATCTGGCTGACTTTGATCAATTCCACCCTCCTCTGAGCATGAGAAGACCTGGCGCAGACCACCTTGGTACCCGCAGGGCCTTCTCTCACAGAGGTCCAAGCCCCAGTGAATCACAGGTGGTTCTGGGTTGCAGCTTCACAGCAGTGGAAAGATGTTCACAGCCCACCTGAGGACAGAGGGAAAGTGCCCTCACCTGACTGGAGCAGCAGCCTCCGAGTTCCTATGGGCTTTTGAGATGCTCTACTATAAAATCCTGTCCTGGTGGCTTCACAACCTGGGCCTTCATGGCGTGCAGTGGCCTCATCGGTCTCCCTGGTAAATGCACTCAAACCTGTAGCAAGGCACGCAGGCAGGGCTCACGCACTGCAGGTGCATCCTGGCACAACAGCCCCACCCCCCAGGGGCATGCTAGGAGGCCAGGTGGGGAGCTTATACAGGACTGGAGGGTGAATGCTGTGTTGCACTGCTGTCTTAAAGCATCTTGGCCCTGCAAGAGGCTGACCCTGTCGGTTGTCCTCATGCTTAAAATGTGAAATTTTCTGAGGTTAACTTTATGAGTAATAAGTAGTGTTGAATCTGTCCTTTTGAGTCATCCTGGGTAAGAGGAAAAATTGCTCCCCCTCGCCCAAAGGGGCCCTCTGGGCACCATACCATGGCCCTGGTGCTGGAGAATTGAAACCAAAACTGAAGAGGCCTCTGGTCCCTAAGCACACTTGGCATGCATCTGCACTTACAAATACACTTGCCTCTTCATCAAAAGTGACCTTTGCTGTCATACAGAAGAAAATCAAGAATACAGCGGATAGGTAGGCATAGAAACCACTTTGCTTTCCCTACCTGTGTTCCGCATGCGGGAAAACAGTATTTCAAAAAGTTTTAGAATGTAAACTCCAGGAAAACATGTATTACTAAAACCACAAAACCAAACCAGCTTTTCCTAGTACCAATAACAGTGCACAGCATTTCACTGGTGCTTAATGATATGTCAACCTAAAATCTTTATTAAACAGAGACGGAATGAGGGGAATGTTTGTTTGAACACTTCTTTCATAATCCCTTTTCTAAAATGATTGTCAACTGCATATCTGGACTGAAAACTAAATACTCTGGAATAAAGTTCTCAATTGACAAAATGTTATAACAGAAATACTTTAGCAAACTAATTCCTATCTAAATAAACTAAACCAATACTCAATTTTGTATAAAGTATTGCTTAAAATGCTTAAATACTGGAATTACTTAATTCTATCCTTAAGCAGATTTTAATAAGACAATATAAAATCCAGCAAATTTGAAAAAAATAGATTGGGTTAATACATTATTAGCATTTAAATAACATAAACCACAAAGTTCTTTCCTGAAATGTAACACAAACACAGTTCTTATAAAAGCCTCAAGCCACTTTTAAGTGTCTTTGAAATAGCAATACTGGAAAAATCAGCTTACATGTCAGTTAGTCAAGTTTTTTGGTTAACATCTTTGAAGCTTTTAATTTTAATATTTTAGGACTACATGAAAATCTATTTAAAAAATTCTTTAAAAGCACTTGCATTTACTTAGAATTTATTCTAAAATCAAGACAGCATTAACTGTCTCAGCTAAAAATTACAAAACACTATTTAAATCAATTTAAATAGATTTCCAAAGGAGCAAATTCTAAATGTTAAATGGACATATATGTGGTCTACTGTTTCCTTGAGTGTTCAAGTAATTCAACTAAAAAATGTGGAGTAGGTATATTTTAGTTATATGACTTTATGACCAGTAGATTTAGTCATGGTTATGATGGTGTTCCATCACTCCTTACACAAACCGCACATCATATCCCTGTAATCATCTCTAACAGACGGTTTCACAGGTATTCACCGTGGGATATCTTATTTCTAAATTACCATACAACAGGGAGTAAATCTGTCTTTCCTCACTAAAACAAATGAGGTCTGTTCACTGAAAAGAACACAAAAGAAGGGAGTCAATATGCAGCATTGGAAAACCAGGTGAGCAGGCTTTCACTATGAACAGTGGGGTCAAAGGAGCACTGCACCACCTAGCGGGCCTGGCTGGAAATCCGAGCTGTCAGGCTTCAGTGGGAACCCTGGTCCTGCCTGGATAGGGGGGTTTTATCGCACACGGGGCTGAATACCACTTACAACCTGGGTTCTGGTTGACCAAGTAACAAGGATAAAAATCATTTCTTTAAAAACACAAGACCCTGCAACTGGCTGGCTTCGTCTGTCCTCTTACCCTCACAGCTGAGTGGGTGCTTGTCTTGACTGTGGGCTGGAAGAAGCCAGGAGCTCAATGTTTTCAGGTTGCCATGGAATCCGTGAGACCACCGTGTTCTCTGGCCCTCTGTGACCTCAGATGGAATCTGGGGTGCAGGAGCCATGTCACGTGAGCCAGTCTTCAAAGATCCTGCTCCCAAAGGCTTCACGAACCCTCTGGGGTGTGCAAACAACTGCCTTCTCCTACCTGAGCCTACAAGCCCGGCACCTTTCACAACCTAGCTGCCCAGAGCCGGTTCCCTCCCCTTTGATTAGAGCACTTCTACCATGAATGTTTCTCATTTCACAGGAGAATGGTAAGCAATTGATGCGTTTTTCTGAGTGAAAGTGAATGCGCCTGAATGAATGTAGGTTCAAGGATATGACTTTCAGCCACGATCTCTCTGTAATGAATCCTGAGAGTAATAACTGAAAACGTAAGGAGCAGAAAACTGAAACTGGATGAGGAATGTTTTCTTTTTGCCACCACGCTTCGCTTCTGGGACCCCAGACCCCATGAGCCATCAACACTTGCCTTTGCCTTGTTATATCTCACAGAAGCATCCGGCTAAATTGCTGAATCACCACTCACTGAGGGAAACAGGCATAGCACAGTAGGAAAATCTTCCTCTGCCTCACCCTTTCCTGAGATGATGGACGAGATCCAACCGCAAAACTGGCTTGTCCATTATGCAGAGGTCTCTGCTGTTTAGAGTTTTTCAAAAGGAAATGACCAAGGGAACAATATTTAAAAAATAGAATCGAGGAATTAATCAGAAGATTGTGAATATATTGGCTAGTTTTTCATATGTGAATGATCCCAAAGTCTCCATTCGCAGTCACCAATTCAGCATATTCTCAGTCCCACATAGTCTTTCTGCTGCCCCTGCTTCTGGTGTCCTTGGATCCCTGATACAAATTTGTGCTCAGAGATGAGTTACATCCATTTTCCTCCTTAAGCGAAGAGGGGAAAAAACTCTGTCCCTCAGGACACACCATGGCTCTTGGGAATTGACATGCAAAAGAGTTCCTTGCTGGATTGTCCTGAACAAGAGGATTAAAAATTCCTTAGACATTGTTTGAGTGGTCATGATTGCTTCGCTGCAAACTTTTTCACCAATTAGGACTGTAAATGATCAAGTGTAGTACTTCAGAGCAGTCTTTCCTGTGTTGGCAGTATAGCCCTTCACATAGAGTGCCTGCCTCCCATGCTCCAGACCAGGGTTCCAGACCCAGGCAGCAGTGTTACTTCAGGGAAATTACAAACAGACAAATGAGACTGAGTCAGGGACTCGTAACACTCCATCCTCTCACCGTTTACTTTTCTTTTCTCCTCTCCTCACAAATGAATCAAAACTGGAAAACAGCACCACTTTCCGTGCGACCCATTTCCACGGACACCATTCACTTGGCAAATGTGCTCCAAGAGACCAGTGCTGCACACTCACCGGCCTTTCTTCAGACAACTACTTCCAAGACCTCACTCTACTCTCCTTAGGACAGAGATCACGAGTCTCTCATGACATTCATTATGCCAATATTTCTTCAAAACATTCCTCCCCTGTGCATTCTTCAACAGGTTTCGCTGGCCACAAATTCAAAAGGACAACCGCACTTACACCTGACCCTCTCCAGGCTTTTTGGATATACTCCCATACACTCTGACAGACAAGGGGTCTTCCGCACCTGAGCACTTTCCACGTGGACCTCAATGAAACCTGTGAAACCATGTGATGAACACAAAAGACAGCCGCTCTTTTCCCTGGAGTTTCTCTGACAGTTTGGCTTGCAGTGGCTTGCTTGTGACTTTTTGAGGAATAATGGTGGGTTTGACGCTGATTTGATTTGAGCATTTACTGGTAGGATTCAGGACTATCATGGTGTTTTACAACCTACTCTTCCAATATCATTGGAGCTCCAGTGTCAAGAGGAATGAAGCCCTTTTAGGCACTCTTGTTAATTTTGATGGACCTCCTCAAGAGATGCAGCCTAGAATTGGGTGAAGCATAACAAGTACTCGGGTAGTGAGTTGCTCTCATGTACACCGGGGATCTGGGAATGGATGCATGGTGCTTTGGAGGGTAAGAAATGACACAAAACGCCTCTTTCCAAGATCTCACAGGGGAAGGAGGAAACAAGAGACATTAGGCATGAGGTGTGTGGGCGGGGGGGAGAAACCTGTCAGAACAGAAAGTGGATTTGACACTATGCAAATGCTTGAGGAATGCTTTTTCTTCCCAGTAGTTGTATTAAAGTGTTGGATATCATGGAAACACTTCTGGTTTGACTTTCATGTTTTGTGAAGTAGGGTCTTCACACTTGAATATTCATAGTCCTTTGGGGGATTACTTTTCTGACATTGTGGTGAACTCTTCATTCAGAGAGCCAGGGATTAGGGTTGAATATTCCAGGATCAGCGGGTTAAAATTGGAGGCCATGGTGTGGGAGCTGTGATGTTAGGAAAGCCTTTGTTCATGGTTCTCCTGCCAGAAAATTAGAGGAATCAGTATATGTATATTCGACTGACCGTTGGGAGCAGCAGAAAGAGACAGGACTTTTCAGGGCCACTTATGTACATGCAATGACATTAGGGTTGGTGTCCATGGTTGCATACAGAATGAACAGACAATAACTACTTTCTGTATTAGTAGTGTAGGATGAGGCTGTATGTATATCGAGGAATTTTGGGGTTGAACCTGAACATTGGGGAGTTTCATCGTCTCTTCTCTGAAGATGTTTTCCAGGAAGAGCCTCTGCAGCTTTTCTCACCCCCCAAATGTCCTTACGATCCCCTTTTGAAAATAGAGTTTGGAAGCTCTGCCCCATTCCACTTTCAGAAGGGTCTGTGTTCCAAGCTGGTGTTATGCCCTGTGAAACTGTGCTCACCATGCCATCACCAGGCTTTTCTTCCATTCATGGGCTTGTAGGCTCCTCCCTCCTGGGGCTGGATAGATGATTCCTGACAATATCTCACAGACCCTTGGGACTGAGGGGTGATTTTCTGGTCAAGAAGACGAACCACTGTGTGAATGCAGATAGGCAAGACATTTCTGCATCTATTGCTGGTTTGACGGGACGCTGGAAATCTCCCACCAGGTAAGTTTCTGGGTGCAACAGAGTCATAATGCAGCAACAAAGCAGGTTGGGCCTGGCAGTTGGAGTGAGCACACAACTATTCTCCTTTCTTGTCAAGTCCATTCTGTCCTCTGTCCAACATGCCGAGTGAATGACTCACTCCATTCTTCTTGAGCCACCAGAGGAGGCACACATATCCCATGTTTCAGCATTTCTACATGTTGCAGATTTCTACATTAGTAGGGGAAACCCTGAAGATGGAATGTGATGTGTCCCAATTCAATGATCACTTAAGTCCCCATGCTGCACTGCATGCTCTGCTGAGCTGAGCACTCACCACCCATGTCTCTGTGTGGTTGCTACGCCTGTAGGCTAGTTTCCTGAATCTGAAGAGAAGCCGGGCATTTACAGTCCTTGAGGAGTGGGGTCGTAGTGCAAATCCACTGGTGCCGGTGGTCAGCTTGTTGAGCCACGTCTTCGCAGGCACCACTCAGTCCCAGACACTTACACTGGACCTTGTGGGGGTTAATAGCCTGCAGGAGAACCAGGTGAGTGGACTTTCACTATAAACGGTGGGGTCAAAGGAGTACTGCACCACCTAGCGTACCTGGCTGGAAATCCGAGCTGTCAGGCTTCAGTGGGAACCCTGGTCCTGCCTCGATAGGGGGGTTTTATCGCACACGGGGTTGAATACCGCTTACAACCTGGGTTCTGGTTGACCAGGCAACAAGGATAAAATCATTTCTATAAAAAGAGGAGACCCTTCAACCCGTTCACTTTGTCTGCCCTCTTACCCTCACAGCTGAGCGGGTGCTTGTCTTGACTGTGGGCTGGAAGCAGCCAGGAGCTCAATGTTCTCCAGTTGCTATGGAATCCGTGACACCACCGTGTTCTCTGGCCACTCCTCTGTGACCTCAGATGGAATCTGGGGTGCAGGAGCCATGTCACGTGAGCCAGTCTTCAAAGATCCTGCTCCCAAAGGCTTCACGAACCCTCTGGGGTGTGCAAACAACTGCCTTCTCCTACCTGAGCCTACAAGCCCGGCACCTTTCACAACCTAGCTGCCCAGAGCTGGCTCCCTCCCCTTTGATTAGAGCACTTCTACCATGAATGTTTCTCATTTCACAGGAGAATGGTAAGCAATTGATGCGTTTTTCTGAGTGAAAGTGAATGCACCTGAATGAATGTAGGTTCAAGGATATGACTTTCAGCCACGATCTCTCTGTAATGAATCCTGAGAGTAATAACTGAAAACGTAAGGAGCAGAAAACTGAAACTGGATGAGGAATGTTTTCTTTTTGCCACCACGCTTCGCTTCTGGGACCCCAGACCCCATGAGCCATCAACACTTGCCTTTGCCTTGTTATATCTCACAGAAGCATCCGGCTAAATTGCTGAATCACCACTCACTGAGGGAAACAGGCATAGCACAGTAGGAAAATCTTCCTCTGACTCACCCTTTCCTGAGATGATGGACGAGATCCAACCGCAAAACTGGCTTGTCCATTATGCAGAGGTCTCTGCTGTTTAGAGTTTTTCAAAAGAAAATGACCAAGGGAACAATATTTAAAAAATAGAATCGAGGAATTAATCAGAAGATTGTGAATATATTGGCTAGTTTTTCATATGTGAATGATCCCAAAGTCTCCATTCGCAGTCACCAATTCAGCATATTCTCAGTCCCACATAGTCTTTCTGCTGCCCCTGCTTCTGGCGTCCTCGGATCACTGATACAAATTTGTGCTCAGAGATGAGTTACATCCATTTTCCTCCTTAAGCAAAGAGGGGGAAAAACTCTGTCCCTCAGGACACACCATGGCTCTTGGGAATTGACATGCAAAAGAGTTCCTTGCTGGATTGTCCTGAACAAGAGGATTAGGAATTCCTTAGACATTGTTTGACTTGGTCATGATTGCTTCGCTGCAAACTTTTTCACCAATTAGGACTGTAAATGATCAAGTGTAGTACTTCAGAGCAGTCTTTTCTGTGCTGGCATTATAGCCCATCACATAGAGTGCCTGCCTCCCATGCTCCAGACCAGGGTTCCAGACCCAGGCAGCAGTGTTACTTCAGGGAAATTTGAAACAGACATATGAGACTGAGTTAGCGACTCCTAACACTCCATCCTCTCACCTCTTTTCTTTTCTCCTCTCCTCACAAATGAATCAAAACTGGAAAACAGCACCACTTTCCGTGCGACCCATTTCCACGGACACCATTCACTTGGCAAATGTGCTCCAAGAGACCAGTGCTGCACACTCACCGGCCTTTCTTCAGACAACTACCTCCAAGACCTCACTTTACTCTCCTTAGGACAGAGATCACGAGTCTCTCATGACATTCATTATGCCAATATTTCTTCAAAACATTCCTCCCCTGTGCATTCTTCAACAGGTTTCGCTGGCCACAAATTCAAAAGGACAACCGCACTTACACCTGACCCTCTCCAGGCTTTTTGGATATACTCCCATACACTCTGACAGACAAGGGGTCTTCCGCACCTGAGCCCTTTCCACGTGGACCTAAATGAAAACTGGGAAACCATGTGATGAACACAAAAGACAGCCGCTCTTTTCCCTGGAGTTTCTCTGACAGTTTGGCTTGCAGTGGCTTGCTTGTGACTTTTTGAGGAATAATGGTGGGTTTGACGCTGATTTGATTTGAGCATCTACTGGTAGGATTCAGGACTATCATGGTGTTTCACAACCTACTCTTCCAATATCATTGGAGCTCCAGTGTCAAGAGGAATGGAGCCCTTTTAGGCACTCTTGTTAATTTTGATGGACCTCCTCAAGAGATGCAGCCTAGAATTGGGTGAAGCATAAGAAGTCATCGGGGAGTGAGTTGCTCTCATGTACACCGGGGATCTGGGAATGGATGCATGGTGCTTTGGAGGGTAAGAAATGACACAAAACGCCTCTTTCCAAGATCTCACAGGGGAAGGAGGAAACAAGAGACATTAGGCATGCTGTGTGTGGGCGGGGGGAGAAACCTGTCAGAACAGAAATTGGATTTGACACTTTGCAAATGTTTGAGGTATGCTTTTTCTTCCCAGTAGTTGTATTAAAGTGTTGGTTATCATGGAAACACTTCTGGTTTGACATTCATGTTTTGTAAAGTAGGGTCTTCACACTTGAATATTCATAGTCCTTTGGGGGATTACTTTTCTGACATAGTGGTGAACTCTTCATTCAGAGAGCCAGGGATTATGGTGAATATTCCAGGATGAGCTGGATAAAATTGGAGGTCTTGGTGTGGGAGCTGTGATGTTAGGAAAGCCTTTGCTCATGGTTCTCCTGCCAGAAAAATATAGGAATCAGTATATGTATATTCGACTGTCCGTTGGGAGCCACAGAAAGAGACAGGACTTTTCAGGGCTGCAATGACATTAGGGTTGGTGTTCATGGTTGCATACAGAATGAACAGACAATAACTACCTTCTGTATTAGTAGTGTATGATGAGGCGGTATATATATCGAGGTATTTGTCGGTTGAACATGAACAATGTCGAGTTTCATAGTCTCTTCTCTGAAGATGTTTCCCAGGAAGACCATCTGCAGCTTTTCTCTCCCCGCAAATGTCCTTATGCTCCCATTTAGAAAATTCAGTTTGGAAGCTCTGCACCATTCCACTTTCAGAAGGGTCTATGTTCAAAGCTGGTGATATGCCCTGTGAAACAGTGCTCATCATGCCATCACCAGGCTTTTATTTCATTCACGGCCTTGTAGGCTCCTCCCTGCCAGGGCTGGTTAGATGATTCCTGACAATATCTCACAGACCCTTGGGACTGAGGGGCATTTTTCTGGTCAAGAGGACGAACCATTGTGTGAATGCACATTGGCAAGACATTTCTGCATCTCGAGTTGGTTTGACTGGCCGCTGGAAAACTCCCACCAGGTAGGTTTCTGGGTGCAACAGAGTCATCATGCAGCAGCCAAGCAGGTGGGGCCTGGCAGTTGGAGTGAGCACAGAACTACTCTCCTTTCTTGTCGCCACCATTCTGTCCTCTGTCCAACATGCTGAGTGAATGACTCACTCCATTTTCATGAGCCACCAGAGGAGTCACACATATCCCAAGTTTCAGCTCTCTGCTTTGCAGATTTGTACGTTAGTAGGGGAAACCCGAAGGATGGAATGTGATGTGTCCCAATTCAATGATCACTTAATCCCTGATGCTGCACTGCATGCTCTGCTGAGCTGAGCGCTCACCACCCATCTCTCTGTGTGGCTGCTAGGCCTCAAGGCTAGTTTCCTGAATCTGAAGAGAAGCTGGCATTTACAGTCCTTGAGGAGTGGGGTCATAGTGCAAATCTACTGGTGCTGGTGGTCAGCTTGTTGAGGCACGTCTTCGCAGGCACCACTCAGTCCCAGCCTCTTACACTGGACCTTGTTGGGGGTTAATAGCCTGCAGTAGAACCAGGTGAGCAGGCTTTCAGTATGAAGGGTGGGACCAAAGGAACACAACACCACCTAGCATGTCTTGCTTGAAATGCGAGCTGTCAGGCTGCAGGGGGAACCCTGGTCCTGCCTGGATATGGGGGATTTATCGCACACGGAGCGGAATACCGCTTACAACCTGGTTTCTGGTTGACCAGACAACGAGGATAAAATCATTTCTTTGAAAACACAAGACCCTGAAACTCACTCCCTTCCTCTGTCCTCTTACCCTCACAGCTGAGCCGGTGCTTGTCTTGAAAGTGGGCTTGAAGCAGCCAGGAGCTGAATGTTCTCTGGTTGCCATGGGATCCGTGACACCACCGTGTTCTCAGGCCACTCCTCTGTGACCTAAGATGGAATCTGGTGTGCAGGAGCCATGTCACGTGAGCCAGTCTTCAAACTTCATGTTGCCCAAGGCTTCACAAACCCTCTGGGGTGTGCAACCTTCTGCCTTCTTCTACCGGAGCCTAGAAGCCCCGCACCCTTCCCAACCTAGCTGCCCAGAGCCTGCTCCCTCCCCTTTGATTAGAAGACTTCTCCCATGATTGTTTCTCATATCACAGGAGAACTGGTAAGCAATTGATGCGTTTTTCTGAGTGAAAGTGAATGCACCTGAATGAATGTAGGTTCAAGGATATGACTTTCAGCCACGATCTCTCTGTAATGAATCCTGAGAGTAATAACTGAAAACGTATGGAGCAGAAAATTGAGGCTGGATGAGAAATGTTTTCTTGTTGCCACCGGGTTTTGCTTCCGCGACCCCAGACCCCATGAGCCATCAACACTTGCCTTTGCCTTGTTAGATCTCACAACATCATCCGGCTAAATTGCTGAAGCACCCACTCACTGAGGGAAACAGGCAAAGCACAGTAGGAAAACCTTTCTCTGCCTCAGTCTTTCCTGAGATGATGGGTGAAATACACCAGCAAAACTGCTTTGTCCATTATGCAGAGTTCTCTACTCTTTAGAATTTTTCAAAAGAAAATGACCAAGAAAACAATATGTAAAAAAGAGAGTCAAGGAATTAATCAGTAGATTGTGAATATATTGGCTAGTGTTTCATATGTGAATGATCCCAATGTCTCCATTCATAGTCACCAATTGAGCATATTCTCCATCAGACATTCTTTCTGTTGACCCTGCTTCTT
>JAHUXG010010711.1:0-10522 GCA_020740815.1 Sciurus niger | reverse complement strand
AACAAAATATATGCAAAATAACTACTACACTCTAGTATTATGGGACAAATGCCATATGAATGGCACAAATGTTTTCATCCTTCCAGTTTGCACTCTGCAGTATAAGGAGAATGAATTATGTAACAAAATATCAAATCTATGAAACACGTGTTTTATCGTATCCTATTCATACATGACAAATTTCTATGGCAGCTACAAAACACCATTAAAATCAGTTCAGGTACAAGTTTAGAAATAGGGCAGCCAGCTATGGCACAGTAGGGAAAAACTCCTGGTTTAAAAGAGATATGTGTGTTTGTGTTTCTTTTAGCGAATCATTTGTTGAGTGTTTACTGGATTCCATTCAGCCAAGAAATGTTAGGTATACATCTCATTTAACTTTCACAGTAACTCTGGGCAGTACTATTATTGTTACCATTTTACAGATGAAGAAACTGAGGCTCAGGGGAACAATAACTTGACTCAAAATTACAGAACTGGTAAATGAAAAGAGTCAGGAGTTGAACCCAGTCTATCTAGCCCCGATCTGCAACTGTTTGGCTGTGCTATCTCTTATGGAATATGCTAGTTAAGGAGTCTAGGAGGTATTTAGATGTGTGTGTCTGGAGTTCAAGAGAAAGGTTTAGAGATACAGACTAGAAGTTATCAGCACATGCATATATTCTCAAATATGTGCTTCAATAAAATACTAAAAAATTTTCCTTGTCATTTGGATAACAAAATTTTTTAAGGATATAGATGGATGAATCAAATACCTATTTATGACATTTTACTTTTCAATTTAGTAAAATAATTATTTTAAAGGGCATTATATAAATGTGTTAATTTAACTTTATTGTTCTGCCCCTCCATTTTCTGAAATAATTTGACTTTATATGCATTTCAAGCATCAATATCTGTATCATCAATAGAGTATTTTTGTATCTCCTCAGAGCTCATTGTCCTCATTTCTAAGTTTTTTGACAAACTATGTGCATTACCTTCCTGTCAAGGAAATTTTGTCTCAGGTCACAAATACCCATTCACATAATATCACATTTGCTGCTGTGATGTCATACCTCCAGAAATAATCACTACATTTTAATGAAATTAATATTTGTACATATGTATTTGTTTGCTCATTTGTTTTTAAACTGGCTTTGATGTAGATTATTTTATACAAATATGAATGTCAGGCATGGTGGCACAAGCCTGTAATCCCAGTGACTTAGGAGGCTATGGTAGGAGGATCCCCCAAGTTCAAGGCCAACCAGGGCAACTTAGCAAGGCCCTCAGCAACTTAGGGAGATCCTGTCTCAAAATAAAAAATAAAATGGGCTGGGGATGTAGCTCAGTTGTAAAGTGCTCCTGGGTTCAATCCCTAGTACCAAGAGAGAAAAAAAGAAAGAAAGGAAAACTGTGGAATGGAAGAGTAGATAGAGCTATCATTTTAAAAAAAAGGCAAACTGACATGACAATTCTATAAACACAGCTAAGTACATACTTTTTCAAAAGAAATTCTTCACGTTTAACTGACATGGGTTAAAAAACTACAAATGGGTAGTTACTGCCTTTGCTACAACAATCCTGTAACATCCCTATAGAGTTCATTTTCCCCACTTTTTCTTACAGCTGAGAAATGAAGCTCAGAACTAATTATGAAGAATAAATAACCACAAAACAGCAAAGATTTTAATCTAGCTCTAACTTGGGCCTGTGTTCTTTTTACACTTGTTCCATTTTATTTTTATATATTCTTTTTTCTGCAATGCTGGGGATCAAACCCAAGGTGTCCATATGCTAATTAAGTGTTCTACCACTGAGCTGTATCCCCAGTCCTGCTTCCTTCTTTTTATGATTAACAAATACTCTACCGTTATGAGATGGCTGGCTAGTGATAATGGGACAAATTTCAATTAACTGGCCTATGTGTAAACTGAACAAGTGACTGCTTTCCCCGCACAGTGTTTTAATCAATTGTCATGCCTTCTCAGGGACAGATGCCATACTTCAATATGTGGAGATCATCTTTAGAGTTCCATTAGAGAAAAGGAGACAAAAGGAAAACTAGAAATGGTGGGTAGTGATATTTGAATCAGTGGTCAAGCTGCATTAAAGTAGATTAGAGACTGAGCCATCTATATTCCTTTCAGTGTATCTGACCCTAAATCCCCAATGGCAAGACAAAGGCATTCATGACACCAAAAGTCACTATAACATTTGAAACGGTCTATGTGATGTCATACATCTTACTTCTAAATATTTTTAGTATTAATATAACAAAATTTTATCTAGAAGAACTTGGTAAATTTTTTTAAATAGTCACATTTATTATCTTTTAAATCTGAAGCTTCCATATACTCATTTTTCTTACACTTTAGTTATAAGGAACAGGCACTCATTCTGTACAAATCATAAAATGGATACTCAATAAATGTTTAAAGAAACACTTTCTAAAATGAGTTTTTTAAAAGTGGCAGCATTGACCCACCTACCAGAAGAGTCTATGCTTTTATCTATAAATGTTACTAGTTTTTATTTAAGAGAAAAATCCACCAGATGGCAACCTCATCTGCATGTGAAACATGATGTGCAATCCTCTGCAACCCATTACAGGTCCCTTGAGCCATATATTCCCTGATTAGTGGCTGATTTCTATAGTGATCCCAGTAAATAGATACTAGGTAGTCACTTGGGAGTAATTGTTGGAAGGTAGAAGATGGACACAGTTGGTACATATTTAGCATCAAGGATGAAATATTTTAGTAGCATTTTTATTAATATTGAGAGTAAAAATAAAACATTTCCATGTTGCCCTCTAAATACTTTTCTGATTTTAAGCTAAAAGGAATCATATTATTTCTCCAGTGTATGAAACTGCAGACAGTATTGTTTCTTCATGGATCACAGATTCTTCTAGTTGGTTCCCTTGTACTTAATGGCAATCTGGTAACTAGGTGTTAGTGCTTAAAATGCAAACTGTCTTCCTAATGTCTAAACCTGATAGTATGAACAGTACGGCTGGGGATATTTAACATGTCCCTTATTGTTTTCCGTTTCTGAACAACCTGCCCTGAGGTACTAATTAAGCAGAAGACATTGTATATGTTTAGCAAATACTGCTGTGTTTTTCCATACAAATAAATCTGTGGTCAAGGTGAAAAGCTGTTGCTAGGTTAGTTATATGAGTTGCAAATTACTAAATGTATGTGTGATAGTAAATACTCCAGAAAAATAAAATATACTGGACTTGATATTTTTATTCCTTAGTAGCTACAGCTAGAGTTCTAATGGCATCTGACATTTCATTAATAAATTCATTTCCAAAGTAGCACGTTTCACCAAATTAAAGGATGTCTGTGTAAGAAATTTGCACGAATCAAATATCTGATATCTTACAGATTACCTATTTTAAAATTTTTATCATAATTGACTTTTTTATATCTATATACAGATGTTCCTCATTGTACAATGGGGTTACATCCCAATAAACCCACTGTAAATTGAAAATATCATATGTTGAAAAAACATTTAATCTACTGTATATTGTAACTTAGCAACATAGTACTCTACAGAGTTTCTGTTGTTTCCCCTGGTGATTGCATGGCTGATCTAGGAGTTGTGTCACTGCCACTGCCCAGTACCACAGGACAATATAGGACCAATTACTGCTAGCCAGGGAATGTATCAAAATCAAAGTACACTTTTGCTGAATGTATGGCTTTTGCACCATTATAAAGATGAAAAATCATAAGCCAGACCATCTTAAGTTGGAGACTATATTTTCTAAAATGCATATGACTTGAAAAATGTGGATATTCTTCTGTCTCCTGAATATTTTCAAATAGCTTCGCTTAGGCATATTTTGTATATAATGCAGTTCACCTGTTTCCAGTGTGCAATTCAACGGTTTTTAGTAACTTTAAATCTGTATGTTTTTTAAATGGCATTAGTTTTGCTTATATGCTGTTCCTCATTACACGACAAGTGCTCTGAATTTATCTTTGTTTCCTAATGTGCCTGCTTTTAGATGTCATTTACATGAAAGTTAGAAAACCTGACTAGTGTGTTTAAATTCTGTTAGTGTCAATGTAACAGAGTTCTATCCTTTAGATTTGCTGGGGAAGGAATGGGACAGATGTCAGACTCATCACGTTGCAGAGCTGACTTCATTTTCCTTCTTTTCTTTTTCTTTTCTCTCTTTCTGTCTCTCTCTCTCTCTCTCTCTCTCTCTCTCTCTCTCTTTTTTGTACTAGGGAATAAACACTCGTGCGCTTAATCACTAAGACACATCCCCAGTCCTTTTTATATTTTAGAAACAGGGTCCTACTAAATTGCTTAAGGCCTCACTAAGTTGCTGAGGCTGACTTTGAACTCACAATCCTCCTGCCTCAGCCTTTTGAGCTGCTGGGAATTACAGGCAAGCACCACTGCCCCAGGATTGGCTTCATTTTCAAATAATAAAAATAACCTTCAATACTACCCACATTATTGGAGCTAGTGATTATTATTTTAACACGTGCAGAACTAACATTACATTAAAGCATTACACACCACATAAAAGCGTTCTTGATGTTGAAGTAACTAAAAAGTAATTGAATAAATTGATCTAAGTAGAAAGAGACCTCTGAAAAGTCACTAGATTCCCTTCACATTTTCTTCTATCCCTTTCATGCCTAACTAATTTTCCTGCCACCTGGATTTCACCCTGTAGCTCAAAGTTCATATCACATCAGCAGGATGAACCAAACATTTAAATAAGTAATACAAATGATTCTCAAAGTCTTGTGGTAATAGGGTGGGGGAATGAAAGTACTTTGGAACTTTGGATAGACAAAAGGGAATGAAGGGAAGGGAGCGGGGATGGGAGTAGGAAAGACAGAATGAATTGAACATAACTTTACTATGTTCATATATGACCAGTGTAACTACATACCATGTACAACCCCAAAAATGGGAAGTTAAACTCCATGTATGTACAATATGTTGAAATACCTTATATGTCACAAATAAAAAGAGCAAATAAAAATTTAAAAATAACAATAATAAAAGTAAAACTCTTTTTTAAAAAAGTCCTCTAGCCAGGCACAGTGGCACACACTTGTAATCCTGGCAACTCAGGAGGCTGAAGCAAGAGAATTTCAAGTTCAAGGGAGGACAGCCTCCCCAATTTAGCAAGACCCTATCTCAAAATAAAAATTTTTTAAAGAGCTGGGGATGTATCTCAGGGTAGAATGGCCATAGGTTTAATCCCTAGTACCACCACCAAAAGTGGGGGAGGTGTCTTCTAAAGAATTGAAGAGGAAGGATTATTTCCAAAGTCATTTTATTTTCTTTTATTGCCATACTGGGGACTGAGCTCAGGGACTTTCTACCACCAAACTACATCCCCATTCCTTTTTATTTTTATTTTTGAGACAGGGTCTCACTAAATTGGGAGGCTGCCCTTGAACTTGCCGAACTCCTACCTCAGCCTCCCAAAAAGCTGGAATTACAGGTATGTGCCCCCAAACCGGGTCCAAGCTCATTGTAGAAAGTCAGCATTATCTGATACTAAAGTCAGATGAGCACATTAAAAGAATAGAAATTTTCAGAGTGATCTCTCTGATGACCATAAATGCAAAAATAATAAATAACATCCTAGCACACTGAATTCAACAGCACATTAAAAGGATCTTTCACCATGATCCAATAAGATTTATCTCCAGGATATATGGATGTTTCAACACATACAAATCAATAAATGTGATACAGCACATTTATAACAGAATGAAGGACAAAAGCATATGATTATCTTAATAGATATAGAAAAAGCATTTATTAAATTCAATATCCTTTCATGATAAAGACTCTCAACAAATTAAGGAATGGAAAGTACCTTAACACAAAAACCCACATATTACAACTCGACAGCTAACATCATACTCAGTGGTGAAACACTGGAAGTTTTCCACCACTAAACTAAGGAAGAAAACAAGGATGCCCACTGCTATGGTTTGAATGCATGTGTCCTTCCAAAATGCATATATTGAAACCTAACCCTCAAGGCAATTGTATAAACAGGTGGGGCCATTGGGAGGTAATTATATCAGGAGGAATCTGCCTTCCTGAATGGGATTAGTGACCTTATAAAATAGGCCCAATAGCTAGGTGTGTGGTGCATTCCTGTAATCCTGGTGGCTCAGGAGACTGAGGCAGGAGTATCACAAGTTCAAAGCCAGCCTCAGCAATTTAGCGAGACCCTAAGCAACTTAGTGAGACCCTGTCTCAAAATTAAAAAATAAGTTGCTTAGGACTTTGCTAAACTGCTGAGAACTCAGTTAAAGATGAAATTTATAATAAATAAAGAACCAGAGCTTAAAGATTTGGAAAATTCTCAGCATGGCCATGCTGTAAAGAATGACAAATACCAAGTTGTTATGGATTGGTGGAAGCCAGGTGCTATTCATCAAGAAAATGACAGAATGAGCTGGGCACAGTGGTGCACACCTGTAATCCCAGCAGCTCGGGAAGCTGAGGCAGGAGGATTGTGAGTTCAAAGCCAGCCTTAGCAACTTAGCAAGTCCCTAAGCAACTCAGTGAGACCCTGTCTCTAAATAAAATACAAAATAGGGCTGGAGATGTGACTCAGTGGTTGAGCGCCCGAGTTCAATCCCCAGTACTAAAAAGAGAGAGAGAGAGAGAAAATGACAGAATGACCCCAAAGGCATTCAGGTTCACAGGGCTGCCACCCCTAACACAGAGCTGTGTCAAGGCCTGGGGGATAGAACCATGTCAAAAGAGGGGTCTCAGGTACTCACAGGACCTTGACACTCACTGCCCACACCACCTCAAGTCTCTACTCCCTGAATTCTGGTACAATACTTTCAGTCACCCCAGGTGTGACTTCACCGGACCCAGGTGTGAGGACCACGGTGACCACTCCACTGGAGGACATAGGTGGTAAGCCTTGGTCATGCCCATGATGTGTCATCTCCATCAGAGAGCATGAGTTGTTGGAGCCTGGCTTCTTCCATCTTGACTTCAAAGCATGAAGTCCCCTGGAGTCTCAAACATATAGGTCCCAGACAGAGGGCCACTGGAAGGGTGAGGCCACCACAAAGATTATTATCCACTAGGGCAATGCCCAGGGAAGCCACAGGTCTCTACAATTCTGGGGTCTTGCCTAGTAGGGACTCTGAAGTGGTCCTACCTGCCAAGGTTTACTGCCTAGACCTTCATCCATTCTTTCCAGCCTAGGTAATAAACTCTTGGTTCATTTGTGTCAATAGCATGAAGGAAGCAGTGTTCCTTCATGAACTACATCTATTTCCAGACAATAAGAAATCCTAGAAACTCCATTCATCCAATTTGAAACATATCTAAGCACTGCCAACTCAGAAGCCTGTAGCCCAGAGTTTATTCTTAAAATTCAGAGCACCTGATATAATCGTATACACAAGCTTCTGGGACTGTACTCCTTTGTTTTGGACACAAATTCCAGACAAAAAGGATAGCATACACCAGGAAGTACAAACTATTTGATAATGAGACTGAGACGCTATCTTAGTTTAGCATAATCACCAATATTAGATTGGCAGAGTAAATTCTCCATTGGCATATAGTGCAGGACAATTTCTTTTCTTTTTTTTTTTTTTTAGTTGTCAATGGATCTTTTATTTATTTATATGTGGTGCTGAGTGTCAAACCCAGCATCTCACACATGCCAGGCAAATGCTCTACTGCCAAGTCACAACTCCAGCCCATAGTGCAGAACAATTTCATAATAGTTTCATCAATGTTTTCCCCCGAGTGTAACATCATATTTAATAGTGAAGGCATTGACAAGTCTCCAGTACTCTTTCATAAATTATGCAACTTATGAAATATTTACATTAATCCCATGTTATCTACACAAATTTAGCCTAGCAATAGTCATGCACCTCTTCTGAATTTTCAGTTCTTCCCATTCAGCCTTACAATATTATTGAGTTAACTATGAAATATGAAGAAAGTTTCCTAGATTTTTTTTTTCTACATGTGGGATCCTATCTTGGGAAGACAAAATTGAAACAGTTTATCAGAAAAGATTAAGATAGAATCATGGGTATTTTAAGAACAATACTTGGGCCTCGACGGTGCATGACTATAATCCCAGCAGCTTGGGAGGCTGAAGCAGGAGGATCGTGAATTCAAAGCCAGCCTCAGCAATACAGCAAGGCACTAAACAATTAGGTAAGATGCTGTCTCTAAATAAAATACAAAAGAGGACTGGGGATGTGGCTCAGTGGTTAAGTGCCCAAGTTCAATCCCCAGTACAAAAAAAAATTGGATTATCTATTTTTATCAAAAAGACAACAAAATATTTTTTAAATAACCATAGAGAAAATAACAGAGTTATTTAAAAATTCCATTATTTCACCTCTGTTCTTTGTTTGCACCTTTGGATGTATGTATTTTTAAAAAATTAAGGACACAATAAAGGCAATAAAATCCAGTTAAAATTATTCTTATTATATATGAAATCTCTGCTGTTAGGCACATTACACAGATGGTAAATATAACCTCTTATAATCCTTTGCTGAGAACTTAAAGATGAATTTCTCATTCAGTTTTGTTTTACTTTAAAGTAGTTATAGATTAACAGGAAAGTGCAAAAAAAAAGAAAAAAATTATAGAGAAGTTCTGCATAGTGACCTTTATCTTTCCCTAATATTAACATTAACAATTAGCTGGGAGCTGGGGCTATAACTCAATTGCAGAATGCTTGCCTAGCATATGTGAGGCATTGGGTTCAATCCTTAGCACTACATAAAAACAAACAAACAAAATAAAGGCATGCTGTCCATCCACATCTACAAAAAAAATTAAAAACAAAACAACTGAACTACAGAATATCAAAACCAAGAAATTAAACCTTATAGAGCTTATTCAGATTCCAACAATTATGCACGAATTCTGTGTTTCTATGCAACTTTATCACATGTGTAGACCTGCACAACCACCAGAGCGAACAACATACTCAACTGTACAATCACAAGACCCTTCAGATTACTCATCTACAGTCACGCCAATCTTCTGTACCATAGGCAACCATGACTCTCTTTTCCATCTCTATAGTTAAGCCATTTCATGAATGTTACGTAAATAAAATCACGCAGGCTGGGGATATAGCTCAGTTGGTAGAGTGCTTGCCTCACAAGCACAAGGCCCTGGATTCAATGCTCAGCACCGCAAAAAAAAAAAAAAATTAATTAATTAAAATCATGCATACATGAGTGTTTCAGATTGACTTTTTCCTCCACACTCAATTTAATGTCCTCACGATCCATTTAAGTTGTTGCATGAATCAATAATTCATTCTCAATTTTTTTAACCACTGAGCAGTTTACTTACCCATCCACCCATTGAAGAGCATTTGGATAATGTCCAGTTTGTTATTATTATGAATAAAGCTGCTATGAACATTCATGTACAAGTTCCTGCATGAATATAAGTCTTTATTTCTCTGGGATAAATTCCAAAAGTGCAATTGTTGGATCATAGGATCATATGGTAAGTCTATTTTTATATTTGAATGTAACTGGAAAACTATCCAGGGTGGTTTTATCATTTTATGTTCCTACCAGCAGTGTATGTATAATCCAATTTCTCCACATTCTCACAAGTATTTGGTGTTATCACCTTTTTCGTTAGGCATAACCCCCCCATAACACACACCAGGGATTAAACCCTGGGTCATGTAATAACTGAGCCACATCCCCAGCCCTTTTTTGTATTTTATTTAGAGACAGGGTCTCACTGAGTTGCTTAGGACTTCACTAAATTGCTGAGGCTGGCTTTGAACTGGTAATTCTCCTGCCACAGCCTCCCAGGCTGCTGGGATTAAAGGCATGTGCCACCATGCCCGGCTGGCTAATGGTTTTGACTACCTTTTATGCATTTATTTGCTATCTATATATCCTCTTTGATAAAATGTCTATGCATGTTATTTGTCCATTTCTTAACTGGATGGTTTGGTTTAATTTTGAGTTTTGAAAGTTCTTTATATATACAAGGCCTTTATTGGATATGTGAATGCAAATATTTCTCCCCAGACTGGAATTTGTTTTCTCATATTCTTCATAGAATCTTTTGCAGGTAAAAAATTTAATTTTTATGAGGTCCAATCTATCAATTTTCAATTTTATCAATTATATAATTTTTTGTCGATTCTAAGAATTCTGCCTAGTCTTACCTACATTCCAAAGATTTTTCCCTATCTTTTCTACAAATTTTTATTTTTCATTTTACATTTGCATTCATTATCAATTTTTAGTTAATTTTCATATAAGGGGTGAACTTTAGGTCACAGTTCACTTTTTGGCAGATGGATATACAATTTATACAGCATCATTTATTTAAAAGGCCATCTTTACTCCACTAAATTTCTTTCTCTTCTTTATCAAAAATTAATTGGACAGGGGTTGGGGTTGTGGTTCAGTGGTAGAGCGCTTGCCTAGCATGTGTGAGGCACTGGGTTCAATTCTCAGCACTGCATATAAATAAATGAATAAAATAAAGG